>BMAO01016791.1:0-23493 GCA_019973975.1 Trichonephila clavata
TACACTAATAATTAAACTTTATATTGTTAAAGACAATGACTTTATAATGAATGTTAACATGGTTTTGTTGTTATGCCAATAGATGGCGCCTGTATCTGTCATTTGTATTTATAGTTTTTCTTATGTAAAGAGTCTTCTAGCTCTAGCCGCCTTGTGTGCAGGTTGTAATTTAAGTCTGTGATAATTCTCGTATTCCGTAAATAATAAAAACTTAAAACAGGTTATGGGTACCAGCACAAGCTTTAACTGTGCTTGAAGTATCAAAGATTATGAGTCTTTTACGATAGAAAAGGCTGAAAGAACTTTATTTCTTGGAAGCAGCAAATCGCGGCAAAATTTCGCCGATCGGCAATTTGGCGGGAAGATAGCATGATCGCGCCGCCATTTTGAAGAAATCGAGGAAGAAACATAAGATGACCGTTGTTGTTTAACCTAGAAATATTAAGTCAAATTATTTAAGAAACCTGCAAATCTAAATTTCTAGAAAAGAAATAAGTATGGATTTCAGTCGTCATATTAAACCTTTGACTGGAGAAACAGATTGGCCGATGTAGAAATGGAAGATACGAGACCTACTCGATTACCACGAAGGAGCGATCGAGATTATAGATGGCGAGCTGAAAAGACCAGAATCCATAGATGCTGATGCTCAAGAATCTGTAAGAAAACAGTATAAAGAACGCTGCGATTTGTACAGAAAAGCAAATAGTTATGCAAAATCAATGATCGCAAGTACTGTCACTGATGCTGTGTATTAGAAGATTATGGACAAGGAAACAGCCTTTGATGCGTGGGAATCATTAAAGCAGCAGTTTGAAGCAACTTCAAAAGATCAGTTGTTTAAAATTTGTACAGAGTTTTTTGCATTCAACTGGGTTCCAGGAGAGGATATCTCAACACATATTGCAAAGCTAAGAAGTCTTTGGAATGAACTGAATAATGGACTTGAGGCTAGAGAGGACAGCAAGTTGCCAGATTTGATGCTAGTTTGTAAAGTATTACATATTTTGCCTTATCAGTTTGAAACCTTTAAATCCAGTTGGATGTTGTTAGCTGGAGATGACAAGAAGTCATTTGAAGAATTAACAGTGCAGCTGTGTATGTTCGAAAGAAATTTTACCAAAGTAGAAGACAGTAGCAAAAAAGCCCAGGAAGCCCTAATAGCTACAAAATCAGAAAGACCGAGACAAGAGAGCAAATTTAAGTTCAAATCAAGAAAAGAAGATAGCTGCAATTACTGTAAGCGAAAAGGACATTGGGTAAAAGACTGCAGAAAATGGATTTCAGATGGAAGACCACCAAAGAATAAATTGAGTGATACACAATTAAATACAGTGTCAGCTAACATAGCATTAATGTCTATATCTGAGGAAGTCTGTACATCAGAGACTAGCCCTACATCATATTGGATTGACAATGGAGCTACTAGGCATGTCACAAACTGCATACATACAAACATATTTTGTTGACTTCATAAAATTTAATAGTCCTTGTGGCATTAAAGCTGCTGGAAATGAAACATTAGTTGCTCTGGGGAAAGGCACAATAAAAGTAAAATCCACTATTCATGGAAAATGCCAGGAAGTTTTTCTGAAAGATGTTTGGTATGTTCCAAAGATTAATAGAAATTTATTCTCTGTACTTGCCGCTCAAGACAGAAATCAAAACAGTGAATTTGTGTCGACTCCTACAGAGTGCTGGCTAAAAGTCAATGGTGATGTGGTGCTGTATGGTTCTCGCAGTGTGAATGGTTCCTTATTCAAAGCACATTTTGAACCAATATTGCCCAAAGGAATGACAGAAGTTCATACTGTTGTAGCAGATAGCTCCTTGCTACAGTTGTATCATGAAAGATGGGGCCACCAAGATAAACGTCACATCCGAAACATGCTTGAAAGGGAACTAGGCACCCACATCAAGCTAGATAAATAATTATGTGAGCCCTGTATTTATGGCAAAGCACACAGGTCATCATTTGGCACCAGGAAGAAAGCATCTGAGCATGGTGAATTGATTTCAGCAGATGTTTGTGGACCATTTGATGAGTCAGTTCAGAAGAAAAAGCATCTGGTTGTATTCAAAGACAGCTTTACAAAGTTTCGCTATGGTTACCTAGTAAAAGAGAAGTCAGAAGTAAAGAAGGTGTTAGAGCACATGCTTGTACATACAAGGACATTGGGATATTCTGTGAAAGAATTCCTCTGTGATAATGGTGGAGAATTTGATAACAAAGCTGTTCGGGAAATTTTAGATTCAAATGGAATCACTCAAAGGCTGACAGCACCTTACACCCCAGAACAAAATGGAGCCAGTGAACGAGAAATGCGAACCACTATTGAAATGGCCAGAACATTCAAATACTCAAATCCTGATGTCAGTTTCCCAGCAGCCATCTGGGCTGAGTTAGTTAGCTCTGCCATATATATACTAAACAGAACAGGAAAGTCATCAATAGAAAATGTAAGTCCATATGAGCTTTGGCTCAAAAAGAAACCCCGGTTAAAACACTTGCGCATAATAGGATCTCCATGCTATGCTCATGTTCCAGCTCAGAAGCGATGGAAAATGGACAAGAAGGCCATCCAAGGGTACCTTGTGGGATATGATGGAGATGAACGATACAGAATTTGGCTAAAGAAAGAACACAGAGTAATTTTATCTAGAGATGAAATATTTCAAGAAAAAGCAGACAAGTGTAATGACCATACAGAATTGAAATTAGAAGATGGGATAATAGAAGATACAAATCAGGGAAAGTATGAAGAGTATCTCATAAAAATTGAAGACAATCCTGTAGAAAGTACACAAAGCTAAGAAGACTTAAGTGATTCTGAGAGTGATAGTGAAGAAGATGCTGAACCTACACCAGATAGACAGCTGAGGAACCGCTCACTTCTGCATAAACCAAAACGATTTGAGGATCATATTATGGAAGCAGAGCCATACTTAGATGACTATAATCCTCAAACATATGAAGAAGCGGTTAACTCCAAGGATAGCACAAACTGGAAGAAAGCCATGGAAAGTGAAATGAATTTATTAAGTGAAAATCATACTTGGGAGCTAACAGACCTACCAGTTGGGGCTAAAGCAATACCCTGTGAGTGGGTTTATAGACTCAAAACAAATCCAGATGGCAGCATCAACAAGTATAAAGCCAGACTTGTTGCAAGAGGTTTCAGTCAACGCCAGGGCATTGATTACAGTGAGACATATAGTCCAGTAGCCAAATTAGGAACAATACGGACAGTTCTAAGCATTGCAGCTGAAGAAAGGATGCACTTGACTCAGTTTGATGTATCGACAGCATTCCTTTATGGAGATCTGGAAGAAACCATATATATGCAACAACCAGAAGGTTTCAAAGATGGTTCAGGAAGAGTATGTAAACTCAAGCGCAGCCTGTATGGTTTAAAACAATCACCACGCTGTTGGAACAAGTGTTTTGGTCAATTTTTAACAGATCTTGGTTTTAAAGCAAGTGAAGCAGATCCATGCCTTTATATTCGGGAAAGAAAAGGTAGAAAATTGTTAATAGTGTTGTATGTTGATGATGGATTAATTGCTGCAACTGACCAACAGGACTCTGAAATGTTCATCAAGGAGCTGAAAACAAAATTCAAGATCTCAGTAGGAGAAGTTTCTTGTTTTCTAGGTCTTGAAATTGAGCATCATAAAGACAACTCAATAACGATCAGTCAAAAAGGATATGCCAGAAAGATACTTAAGTGTTTTGGTTTTGAGGGATGCAAATCTGTGGCTACACCCATGTTAAAGGATTGCAAATTGCAAAAGTCTGAAACCAAAAACTCTGATTTTCCATATAGGCAAGCTGTTGGTGCCCTTATGTATCTGATGGTGGGTACCAGGCCAGATCTAGCATATAGTGTAGGATTTCTTTCGAGATCACTTGAAAACCCATCTGCAGAAGATATAGTCAGGGTAAAGAGAGTATTCCGCTATATAGCTGGCACAGTTGGATATGGAATAACATATCATGTTACAGAGACAAAAGGTGTGCTTCATTGTTATAGTGATTCAGATTTTGGTGGATGTACCAAAACAAGTCGATCAACCTCTGGATATGTTATGATATATGCTGGAGGAGCTATCTCATGGCGCAGCCAAAGGCAAGCAATTGTTGCCACTTCAGCTACTGAAGCTGAGGTTATAGCAGCATCAGAGGCAGCCAAAGAAGTAATTTGGCTCTGCAGACTGATTCAGGGCATAGTGAACTTGAGGGAAATTCCCACACTTCAAGTGGACAACAGGGCAGCAGTAAAGTTGTCACACAACCCTGAATATCATCGAAGGACAAAGCACATAGGAATAAAACATTTCTTTGTGCGTGAGAAAGTCTTAGAGGGAAAATTAAATGTGAAACAAGTGTCAACTGAGAAACAAGTCTCTGACATTTTGACAAAACCCTTGATGAAGTCAAGACTATTGACATTGTGTAATCAAATGGGACTGTTCTGACAAAATCCAGTTAACAAGGGAAAGTGTTAAAGACAATGACTTTATAATGAATGTTAACATGGTTTTGTTGCTATGCCAATAGATGGCGCCTGTACCTCTCATTTGTATTTATAGTTTTTCTTATGTAATGAGTCTTCTAGCTCTAGCCGCCTTGTGTGCAGGTTGTAATTTAAGTCTGTGATAATTCTCGTATTCCGTAAATAATAAAAACTTAAACATATATATATATATAACTGTTCTTGCATAGAAAAGTGTGTTTTGGAAGATGTATTCAAGCAAAGAAAACAAATATTGATGCATATTAATCAAAATAAAAGTACTATAAAAGTCCATTGAAATATATGTATAAATATAGACGAAAATCTTAAAATTAGCTGATGTAACACGGAAAATTTACAAAATAAAATTTTTTTTAAATTAGATTTCATTAAGCTGGACATTACTTTTATTGCCTCCTTTGTAAAGGAAAGCAAATAGTAAATGTATGTTTTGAATAATATGATAAAAATGTTAATGATAAAATTATTATTTTAATATGATAAAAATGTTTGTACATTTTTTAACACATGGGAAAACACAAAACAAATCAAAAGTAAATTCATAATTACCGTTTGCAGTTATAAAGGAATGAAGTAAACAATTGAAGAAATTACTAATTTAAAATTGCGTCAACTCTCTCTCCTTAAAAAAAAGTGATTTCCTGAGTTCAGGGGCGTAGCTAGGTATTTAAAAAACCTGGTGCAAAAAAAAACAAAAAAAAAACACAAACAAAACGAGGGCTCTATTTTGGTTGAATTCTCTAGTAAAAAGTAAAAATTTGGGAATATTTTAACTATATACAAAGCTACAATTTTTACTTACTATCTACTCTTTCTTGGCGTTGTTTGCGCTTAAACGCACTCCACTTGGTTTCTTTCTTTTTTTTAATCTATAATTTTAGTTTTATAATTTATCTACTGACACGAAATGCTACGCTATAAAAAGTTTGGAGAAACCCTAGCTATTAATTTATTCGGGAGTATAGAACTCACATTCAAAAGAGGGCTTAGAGCTACAAAATAGCCCACCGAGATAGACAGGAAATGATAGGAAAATATGCAAAAACAAGAAAATTTCGTTGAGTCCTATTATAGTCACCCCTGGATTTTGTGCTTTTTTGGTAGCCAAGTTGAGCGATAAGTTTGCCAAGCTTGCAACCCTTCTTTTTTTTATTTCTTCAAAATTAAAGACCATTTTTAGTGACCGTTAGGTGTCTGCAACTAATAATTTCCGTTAATTACGTTGGTTTTGGCAACCCTACTAACTATGCACCAGTAGTAAGGACCGTTACTATTTGATGCTTTGCTGTTATTCGGCTATTACGTGCGATTACCGGTTATTGTTTTCTAGACGAAAGCAAGGTTTATTTATTTATTAATTTTTTTCAATTTATCGTAAAAAAGGTGGTAATTATTGGATGGAGCTTTCGGAAAAAATAGTTAAAATTATGAAGATGCCGTTTGAAATGGGGGAGGAAAGAATCCGCATGATGTAAAGAAAAAAGGTACGTTGTTTAGCAAAAGCCGTTACAGTAATTTTAGAATATGTTTATGTCTTTTTAAGAAGCTAAATCATTCAGTATTTTGTTCATAAAGTTTTAAAAGTGTAAATTTTTCTCCTTCGAACATCGATTTATTCTTCTTAGAATGTTCTTAATTTTCCATTTTTCAACAGTTGAAAAGAAATTTCCGTTTTTGTAGGATGTCCTTAATTTTCTGCTTTTAGAAGCTAAATCTTTCATTAATTTGTTCTTATTTATTTTTTAGACTGTCTTAATTTTCTACTTTTCAGCAGTTAAAAAAGAAATTTCGATTTTTGTCGTTCCGAAATCCGTCTTTTTTTTTGTCCTTAATCCCCCCCCCCCCTTCCCTGCTTTTAGAAGCTGAATCTTTCATTAATTTGTTTTGAACGTCTAACAAATTTTTTTCTTCAATGGAACTTCGATTCCTTCTTTTCGTAATGTTCTTAAATCCATACTTTTCAAAAGTTAAAAAAAAGAATTTTTTGTTTTTGATTTTTAGATTTCAATTTTTACTTATTAGAATGCTCTTCATTTCCGATTTTTAGTAGCCGAGATTTTGCTGAATTTGCTTTTTTTAACGTCTGTAAAATTTCTCTTTCGATACCTTTTTTTTTCTGGAATGTTTTCCCTTTCCTACTTTTGAAAAGTTTAAAAAATACCTATTATTTTCAGAAGCTCGGATATTTTCTTAAAGCTCTAATGTTTTCCATTTTTGCTCCTTCGGACAAAACGCCATCTTTTTCCAGTTGGCCTGAACTCGACTTTGAAAAACGCGCTTGGCGCCATGTTGGCGCGACTTGAAAAAATATCTTCGTCAAGGGGTGGGCTATTATAGGAATTTACCGAAAACTTAATACAATATTATTATAATTATTTTTTTAAAAAAAACGTATGTGCAAAAGAGCAGAGGGGGGGGGGACAAATTACATCAGTAAAATTGCATCATACGAGAAATTTGTGAAATATTGAAACAGGGAACTGGCTTATTATGAATCAGATTTTTATTAAAAATAGAATATAACTAGGAAAGAATTGCTTCTTGCGTAGGTTTTTTAAGATGTAATAATATATATGGTAAGAGTTTTCGTGGAACTTGAAGTTTATTTTCAAATAACAGTTTATGAAAATATTGAAAATAACAAGAACTTTTCAATTAGTAAAGTTCGCAACACTGAACAAACAACGAAAAGAATTTAGGTGAAATCCCTACAAATTCGAAATTACTTTCAACTGAATTGCGACGATTACACACACAGTTATGTGTTGCAACCTTTTATATTCATATCTTAAATTTGGAAGAAATCGTAAATTCGGCTGCCCTTGTGTATAGATATCCTGCTTAGAATCTAAAGAAATTCATGATGCCAAAAAGAATGTTGTAGATCACGATAAAGCAGTGTTTCTCAAACTTTCAATATTTGCGACCCAGTTTTCAGTCATAATTTTCATCGCACCCCACTTCTTACAATAACAATGTACTGAATGCAATTATAATGTACTTTGATGGTAAAACTACGATGCAATACGACTTTAATTATAAACGCACTAATCTATACAAATAAATAAAATTGAAATGTCTGTTTGTAATTTCAAATTAGCAGCTTTTTACTAAAGCATTTAAAGGTATATACGGTACTTATATCAAAACATCAATTTTTAAAATTTTTGTCTGTCTGTCTGTTTGTTCCGGCTAATCTCAGGAACTTCTGGTCCGATTTTAAAAATTCTTTCACCAATGGAAAGCTACATTATCAGCGAGTAAATAGGATATATTTTATCTCCATATCCCTACGGGAACGGAAACTATGCGGGTAAAACGTTGACGTTGCTTACGCCCCACCAAGTTGGCGCAAAATTATGCATTTGGTCAATGATGGAAATTTTAATAAAAATTTTCTCACATTTGTAACAAATAACTGAAACATAGAGTAATTTAGCATCTTTACAAAAAGAAATTTTTTAAATGTTTTTTTTTATTAAACGTCTAACGTTTATTACGTTACGTTTGTTAAATGTCAAACTCAAACTTTCAGAAATATCGCCAAGTTGGCTAAAAAGTTCTCAATTCCGACAATCCCAGATATTTTAATGCAAATTTTCTCCCACTTTTTAAAGAGGGAAACGAAATAAAGTTTTAGCGAATTGCGCGCGTTATTTTAAAAATTCTATGGTAATATTAATTGACAGTTTCATGAAAAGTTTTGATTTATCGAATATTTATTACTTTGAATT
Source organism: Trichonephila clavata (assembly GCA_019973975.1). NCBI lineage: Eukaryota > Metazoa > Arthropoda > Arachnida > Araneae > Nephilidae > Trichonephila > Trichonephila clavata. The sequence goes on from BMAO01016791.1 coordinate 8,273, forward strand.
TTTTTAACCTAATTATATAATATTCATATTTTGCACAAAATGTTTCACTTATACTGAACCTAGATATTTTACATAGAGGTATTACTTTGATGATATAGTAGATATTTCTATGGAGGAGAAGCCATACAATATCACTCGCCGAATAAAATTTGGGAACTTTACGCAACACTTATTTCATCTTCGGTCTTTCTAATCCTCAAACCTTTTGGAATAAGTACAAAGACTACATGGCGGAAGATATTTTATGACGAAAAACAACGAAATATGCCTTTCAATGAACACATCTACAACGAAACGCAATATAGGTTTTCAGAATGGTTAGGAAAAAGCTACATGATTTTGGAATGATTAGCCCTAGACGTGTCGACGGAAATGGTTTCGATAATGAAATTATTTGAGAATTAAGCTACGATTTTATAGCATTGCAACTTCAAGTAACAGAATTTATCCCTCAATTAACTCCAGAACAAAGTCACGTTTTCCAACAAGTGTTACGCAAAATAGAATCCGGCAGTGGTGCACTCTTTTTTTCTCAAAGCCCCTGGAGGAACAGGAAAAACGTTTTTGCTAAACTTACTATTAATAGCCACCAGAAAAACCTAGAAGATAGCAGTTGCTATGGCTTCTTCTGGTATAGCAGCGATTTTACTGACCAACGGTCGTACTGCACATTCCGTTTTAAAATTATCGCTTAATCTTGCATTTGAAGATTCACTTACCTGAAATTTCAGAAAAAATAGCTCTCAAAGCAGGATGCTTCCGCAATGTAAGCTTTTAGTATGGGGTGAAAGTACGATGCCTCACAAGAAAGCTATATAAGCGTTAAATCGGACTCTTCCGGATTTACGATAAAGTACAGATATTATAGGAGGAATGGTACTTAAATTATATATTGGCTGGTGAATTTTTAAAAATTCTCCCTGTAATCCAGAGGGGGTACACCAGCAGATGAAATCAGTCTCTATTAAATCATCAAGCTTATGGGCAAAAGTTGAAAAATTCAGTCATTAAACGAATATGAGAGTGCATCTTCATAATGACATAGATTCGGAACATTATGCAAAGACGCAATTGAAATTCGGTTATGGATGTTTGGACGCAAATGTTGGATGTTATATTTTACTTCCAGAGAATTTTGTAATGTAGAAGGAAATGATGTAAATCTTATTACTCAAATTTACCCGGGCTTGCAACAAAATTTTAATTGGGATCAGTAGTTGCACGCAAGATTAATATTGGCGCCTAAAAATGACATTGTCAATAAAATCAACACTGAAATTTTAGACGTGTGGTGGAAATGAAGGAATATTTATTAATAGATATACAACCATGGATACAGAACACAAAGTACTTCATATCCCACGGAATTCATAAATTCGCTTGAACTTTCGTGTGTACCCTCACATAAACTTCAATAAAAATAAATGTACCAGTTACGTTTATGCAAAATATCGATGCTCCTTGACTATATAATGACATTGTCCATAAAATCAACACTGAAAATTTAAACGACGTGTGGAGGAGGGGGGGGGGAGGAAAAAATATTTATCAATGAATACAATCATGGATAAAGAACAAAGTACTTCATATCCCACGGAGTTCTTAAATTCACTTGAACTTTCGGGTGTATCCTCACATAAACTTCAATTAAAACTAAATGTACCAGTTATGCTTATCCAAAACCTCGATGTTCCTCGACAATGTAAAGAAACGAGGCTTTGGATCACAAAACTGATGCAGAATATACTTGGTGCCAATATTTTAACATATGTCATGAAAAAGGATAGTGTTATACTTCGAATTCCAAGTATCCCCACTGACCTACCTTTTCAATTCAAACGAGTTCAATTTCCAGTTTTACGGTTGCTATTAACAAAGCTAACATTTCAGGTAGCAGGGATGCATTTGGAAAAGCAATGCTTTTCCCATGGCCAGCTATGTGTACCCTGATCGGTGTGTCCAATGTCCAAATCTTCGCATATTAGCAACTGACGGAAGAACATATAATATGGTATACAGTAGCATCTTAGAATAATATTCTGTTTTGAGCTCTTTTAAAGAGAAATTATACATTAAACATAGATACTTTCGATTTTTAAAAATATTAATAATTTAAGTTATTGATTTTTTGTTGTTAATTATTATAATAAATTACGTTTTCAGTTTTTTTAAAACTAAGCTCAATTTTAGAATTTTTAAATTTTATTGGTTCCAGTTAAGCAATAAAAAATTACCATATTATATTATTTACTTTCTAATTATAATAATAACGACTTGTGGATAGTTATTTCAAGACATCAACGCGAGCGGAGCCGTGGGTAAAAGCTAGTTAGTTAAATATTAAGTTTTGTATATGACAAGCCCAAGAGAGTCACTAATAATTACTGAACTTGTTTTTTATTGAATATTGATAAATTAATCATCAAATACTTTGTGCAGAACTGATACATTTATAAGTAGTGTGTATTATATCAGTTTGAATGTGTATTTAATTTTTTGAAGTGAAAACTTCTTTAGCGGCGTTGGGCACTTTTTGGTAGGGGAAAATCTTATGCGTTCGCGTCACCGACATGCTCTATGTGCTGTCAGCCTTAGACACTTTTTGGATGGGTGAAATTTCGTGTATTCGCGTCACCGACAAAAAAAATGAAACACTTAATTTAAATATGTCTAATGATCGAAAACTCGGTAGTACAAATATAAAACGACGATCGATGCGATTTTTACGCGATACTTAGATAAATTTGAATCATCATTTTCCTTTCTTACTTTAGTTACCATAAGCCTAATGTATCTTTTGAAGTGAAAACTTCTTTAGCGGCGTTGGGCACTTTTTGGTAGGGGAAAATCTTATGGGTTCGCGTCACCGACATGCTCTGACTGGCACACGCGCAGTGTGCTGTTAGCTTCAGACACTTTTTGGATGGGTAAAATCTCGTGCGTTCGCGTCACCAACATGCTTAAAGCAGTATATCTGTAGCTATTCAGCTGACGTATAGTGCTGTGTATATCTTATAGGTGAAATTCAATGGATTTAGTGAAAATCTCAATGTGTATATATTGTGCATTGCTCGTTGCGATTCCGAGAAAGGGCAATACATATAAATGGTTGCCGTTTATATTTCACCTGGAAAATCTATAATACAGATACAACAATTTTTATTCGAAAATTGGATGATTTATACAAAAGAAGGTTCTGAAATACTCGAAAAAAGATTTGGCGAAAAATATGATAATGTACCGATGATTTTAAGTGGAGACTTCAATATTAACTTTGCAGATGATAAAAATCTACCACTAATTGAATTTCTAAATGAAACACCTAATTTAAATATTTCCAATGATCGAAAAAACTCAGTACTACAAAATATAAAACGACGATCGATGCGGTTTTAACGCGATACTTAGATAAATTTGAATCAAACATTTTCCTTTCTTACTTAAGTTACCATAAGCCTATTGTATCTTTTTTAGATCAAAATGAAATATTTGAAAGTACAAAAATTCTAAGCATTGTTGAATTTAATGATGACAATGATGCAAACAATTAAAATAATGTTAAAAATCAAGTACATTGATATCTAATCACTATCCATAAACAATATTATTGTATATTAATTATTATTTCAATTGAATTGTATTTATATTTTTTCATGATCTTGTACAGCCCGTAATATATTTGAATAATAAAAAACCATATAAACACACACACACACAAGCATTTAGTTGTTGCTCGGAGTGTCAATAGATGTATAAACCAGATTGATGTTGATAATTTTAATTCAAATATTATGAAATTTCAAATTTTAATACTAAAAGTTCTAAGTTTTCACTTCCATCGGCAGTCTCTATAACTGCCAAATTTTTTTATTATATAAGAGTATATTTTGCTTTGTAATTATTTTAAATTGCAAATTATTTTATTAAATTGATAATTATTTTAAATATTTGATTTTCGATTTTTCGTAATATGCTCGAGCTTCACCCCCTTCCAAGTAGGGTTATCACGCCCTCCTTAGGGGGCGCGTCCCACAGTTCGAGAAACGCTGCGATAAAGATTTTATTTCGAGATTTGAGAACAATTTAATAACAGGTATACATGACACAAAATATGATTTGGGGAAGAAAAGCCAAGAGATTTACATAATAATGTGGCCAATAGTGAAACGAAGATTTGATAATTTAGATATAAAAATGAAAGAGAATAATTGGCTTTTTAAGAAACACTGGGTGGCTGTACGTTCTCAGTAATTTTAATTTATTTCTCTTTTTTTCACCCTTCAATTTTTTGCGCCCCCAAATCTTTTTCGTCCTAGGCATGTGCTCAGCGAGCCTAAGCGGAAAGTGGGCTTGGTAGCGGGGAGTACGTTACGCCATTGGACAACGGTCATCCCATCACTTTTGCCAATTGATATGCAGTTTGAAATTAACTGTTTTTTGAAGGGAATGTACGGGAATAATATTTGAAGACATTAAAATTATCCGGATCATGATCTTATTAAGACGGAGTCGAGAACGATATGAGGCCCCCACTGAGAACGAGGTCCTGGACCCGGGCCTAGTTGGCCCATGCCTTGAAACGTCCCTAACTACAATACAATACGACTTTAATTTTAACCGCACAATTTATCAAGATAAATATTTTGTATATGACAAGACCAGGGGAGTCACTAGAAAAAACTTGTTTTTAATTGAATATTGATAACTTAATTATCAAATACTTTGTGCAGTACTGATACATTTATAAGTGTTGAGTATTATATCAGTGGAAATTTGTATTTTATTTTTTATTATATCAGAATGTATTTTACTTTGTAATTATTTTAAATTGTAAATAATTTTATCAAATTGATAATTATTTTAAATCTTTTGTTTTCGATTTTTCGCGATACGTTCGCGCCCCCAAATAGGGTTATCACTCCCTCTTGGAGGGCGCACCCCACAGTTTGAAAAACGCTGCAATAAAGATTTTATTTTGAGTTTTGAGAACAGTTTAATAACAGTATACATGAAGCAAAATATGATTTGGAGAAGAAAAATCAAGCGATTTACATAATTTTAAAAATGTACATATTTTATCATTGCAAAAAAAAGCAAACAAAACAAATACGTTGAGCCACAACATCTTCTCAGCATATAATGAATACAAATTTATGACGATACAAATCATTCCCAATTCCTGTTGTTGCATGTTACAAATTCTTAGATTTTGAACACATTCCGAAAAAAAGCGCGAACTCCACATGGAACGTGTTTTTATTGTTGGTATCGGAAATCAAATTTTGTTTCACACAAACGAAAACAATCCGCAGAAACGAAAACAAAATTAAATTAAAATATAAAATTTTTTTAAAAAATCTTATTTTATTGCTATAAAAAAATATAAAACATGCAAAATTGCAAGTTTTTTTATTAACAACTTTTATGTGTGTGTGTGTGTGTGTGTGAAAGTAACATTAAATTAAAAAAACTATAAGTACTATAAATTTTGGCGCCCCCTGCCCCAGGCGCCCTTGTGCGGTGAACAATTTTGCCACCCCCACGCGGCGGCCCTGACCGCAGTCAAAATTTGGACCACGCAAATTGTGCTATTTCCCACCAAAATCTTATAATTCTTTCTTTTTCAAAAAAAAAAAAAATATTTGTTTTGATATCCAGGAGTGATTTGCATGCCACCAATTTGGCTGTGGTGAAAATCAGGATAGTGACAATCCCAATTAGTTTGAAGTGAGTGCCTTTTTCTTTTTGTTATAGGCTATACCCCCCTTTTTAGGAGTGGATCGAGACAGCGCTTTGCACCCTGAAATTTTAGCGCCATCTGTTATATAATATGGAAACTATCTCATTTTATTTACATTTTGGATAATTTTTACTTTTGATTTCTTGTTATTTTTTGCTTTATTTTAATAATTGTTTTATTATCTTTCTTGCTATTTTAATTAGTTAATTTGTTTTTTAATTTCTGTAATCAACTTTTTTATACTTACTGTTTTTAAAAATGGAGACTGAAATGAATGTACATACCACAGACTTAATCTGCTCATTTTGTGATCTAGATTTCACTCGCTCTTTCTGTTTGAAAAAGCATTTGAAAAATGTTCATGCTCACCAACAGGGTGATTTAAATGAAGGGATTTTGAAGGAATTCAGTACTTTCAGTGGTATATATTGTGTGTGTTGTATTATAAAATTTAGTTTATAAATTTACACTGTAATAGTATGAATTTTATACATTTATGTATTAATGTTTTCTATTAAAGTTCGCGTAATTTTATATTAATAAATGTAAACTTTCTTTTAATTAACATTATAGAATTTGTTACATGGAAAGAAGAAGAAGAAAACAAGACCATGTCAAAATATGTTAGACAACGAGGAATTAAAACACTTAAAAGTGGAGACATGATGAGGAATTATCACTGTTGTCGAAGTGGGACATACAAACCAAAAGGGAAAGGTGTCAAGAGTTTAAAGTCACAAGGCTCTGCTAAAATTGGAATTAGTTGCCCAGCAATAATAAAAGTTAGACAGAGTACTGAAAATGTAGTAGCGCAATATTTTCCGAATCATAAAAATCATGAAAATCAGTTAGAGCACTTAAGGTTATCAGAGTCTGATAGGGCAGCTGTTGCTGGTATAGTATTTTAATTTATATAGTTTTATTATTCTTAGTTTTATTATTAGTTACTATTGTTAGTTTTGTTTATTTTTCAGGACGATTAAAAGAAGGTGTTGTGAAAAAAAAATTCTGCAGGATATTAGAGAAGAAATTACTGTTGACAATGGCAGAAAGAAGCTTATTGAAAAAAAGGATATCCATAATATTAAAAGGGACTTATATATTAATGGTTATATTAAAAGGCATGAAGTTGATGCAGTGAGTGTCAAGCTATGGACTCAAGAAATGAAAAATAATGGAGAAAATTGTATTGTTTTTTTCAAAGAGCAGGGACAATCAGGGAATGACTATGGATTGAAAGATGAAGATTTTGTCCTCACAATCATGACAGATTTTCAGAAAGAAATGATTACAAAATATGGAAAGGACAAAATTTGTATAGATGGAACACATGGGCTAAACAGCTATTATTTTAATTTATACTCAGTTCTAGTAGTCGATGAACATAAGAATGGAATACCTCTGGCATTTTTTTTTTCCAACAAAAGTTCTGAAGATATATTCAGAATTTATTTTAGTGCTATTAAAAATGCTGTGGGTATAATCGAAACTACAACATTTATGACTGATGTTGCTCCAGCATTTTATAATGCTTGGAGTTATGTGATGGGCACAGTTAAAAATGGTCTTATTGTGTGCTTGGCACGTTACGAGAAACAGGCACCAAAATTTAAATAAAATTAAAAATCCTGAAAAGAGAAAAATAGTTAATAGAGCATTAAAGGCAGTGAAAGAGGAACTATGTTTAGAAACATTTTCTAAACTTATGAAGCAATTCATACAATAATTGTTAAATGATTCGGACACTTGTGAATTCGGAAAATATTTCCAACAGAATTATGCTAAGAAACCAGAAAAATGGCCCTATTGCTACAGGAAGGGTCTGGGCATAAATACAAACATGTAATTTTTTTTAAACATTGATAAACCCCTTGCACCACGCAATGTATAACACGGGGGGCATACAACACAGACAGAAGAAAGGATTACAACACAAACATCCATGCCTTCTCCGGGATTCGAACCCAGTCCCTACGGCACCGCAGTCAGCTTCATTGACCACTATACCGGATGGGCGGCTCAAACATGTATTTGGAGTCCCTTCATAAAAAAATTAAATATCATTATTTTGAGGGAAAGCATGTCAAGAGACTAGACATTGCAATCGATGGTATTTTAAAACTGGTTAGAGACTTAATATTTCAACGCCTAATAAAAATTACAAAAAGAACCATTTCCTCTGATAAACTATCAAAAATTGTTAATAGCCACAGATTAGGCCTAGAGATTCAAAGCAATAAAATTGAAAAATTAGCAGATAACGAGTGGAAAATTGAATCCAATAATTCTAACTACATAATATGCAAGAAAGAAGAATGCCATAGATTATGTAATATAAAATGTACTGCCTGCAAAATTTGTATCCATTCCTATACATCCTCTTGTGTAGACAATTTAATTAGAGGAAATATTTGCAAGCACATTCATAAAGTTGCCAAAATGTTTTTAAATGATACACATAATGAAGAAATACAAGAGATTTATGTAAATCAAAATAATATTTTAAAAGAAACATTCGATGTTTTACCTTGTAGCTCCAAATCTGCTAATAATGATGGTCATGAATCCAAAAAAAGAAAAATTGAAAGCATTCTTGCTCTTATTGATGAATACGAGCTTACACTAGAAGAAGAAAGTAAAATTCATAGGAACCTAGATAGTATATTAAACATTTTCTATAATAAAAAGAAACACACTAATAAAAAAGTTAAAATGATGGAATCCTCAACTATAAATACAAAAAAGAAGATTGAAAAACAACCTGGATATTTCTCTACACGAAGAAAAAGATGCACTGCTGGTACACTCAAAAATCCAACTACTGAAGAAGTTAACAATATTAAAGAAGGATTACTGTTAAATTCACTAGAAATTATATCCATCAATACAGATTTTGATCATACTTATATGTAGTAATCAAAATAAATAATTCCTATCTGGAGGTTCCTGCTCTCAATTCAGAAACAAAATAAGATTAATTTATTCTCATTTTTGTGATTCTTTATTCTTTCAAGTCATTCACATTTAACTATTGGCATAAATATTCAATTAAAATATGATATCTTGGTGATTATATTTGATTTCAATATATTATGATGTGTGTATTGAAAAAAAAATAGCTTAAATGATACAATATAAAATCTGAAGGAACAAAGTACATTAAAAATAAATTAATTAAAGAGCTGACTTTTTTCTATTAAGTTAATGTTGAAAAAGTATTTATTTTCCTCTTTTATTCCCTAACTAGCTGAAATGCCCGTTCTTCGCACGGGTTAAGTTTTAAAAACAAATTTATCTATTGTAGCAATTATAATATTTTTAGTGAGGGTAAAACCCTGTATAAAAAGTAGTATAACCAAAAATTAAAAATATTTTTTTCAAATGAATGTTCACAATATAAATAATTTTAAACAAATTGCAATTTTGCCTCAAAGTAAATAATAATTTAATAGAAACATATTTGAATAAAAAGAGAAAAGTAACATGCTATCATTTTTTTTATTTGTAACAAAAAAGTAGTTGTAAGTTGCATTGATGACTCTGGTACATATCCTGAAATAAATCAAAAGAAAAAAAATTAGCATAGATATCATAAAGCATTTTACAAAACACTATGATTCATAACACATTAGGTAGCCTGCAACTCAAAAAGAAACTAAATTACTGTGAACTAAAAACAAAAAACTATCTGAAGATAAAATAGGTTTACTTTTATTCAAAGTACTAGCCGTTACCCGCCCGCTTCGCTGGGTATTTCATGATGTTTTATATTTTTTTACTGCTTATATATATATATGTATAAATTATTGATATCTAAGTCTTAGCATTAAGAATTCGATTGTATTGGAAAATATACTTATACCTGTAACTGTCGCCTGTTGATAAAAAAAAGGGCAGATCTCATATAATTTGTATTTTCTAAAAATCTCTAAAATTGAAGTATAGAATGATGTTTGCTCTTTCGTAACCCAAAAACCAAGTGGATTCCCGCAAAACCAATTTTCGGTGGATCTCTACTCCGTAAATTGAACATGCAAGCCAAATTTCAAGTCTAAATCTAACAGAAAAAAAGCAAAAGTTTTACTATCAATATCCCCGTAATCCCGTTCAGAGCCGTTTTCCAAAATTACTGCTCTTAGCGGATTTCAATTCAACTAAAGAAAAATGCAAACCAAATTTCATTATTATAGTTCTCGTGGCTCGAAAAAAGAAATTTTTTTTGTCAATACGTCCCAGTAACCCCCTGCACCCCCCCCCCAAATTTGATTTGCTTAAAATACATTCTTAGTGGATCCCTATTCAACAAAAGAAACATGCTTAACAAATTTCAAGTATATGGGTCTAACAATTAAAAACAGGATTTTTTTTCTGTAACTCCTCTTGACCCCTCTCAACCATCCTTAAGGGTCAATTTTCGTTTTACTCTTTGTTAGAGGAACTCTATTCCATGAAAAGAACATGGCTACCAATTTTCAAGCAGGATGATCAAATAGTTTAAAAATGGAAATATTTATCGATTACGCACCTCTTAATATCCCGAAATCAAACTTGGTAGTTGATATTCACGAAACCCATTTTGTAGCGGTTCTCTACTTTACGAAATGAATCTGCTTATCAAATTTCAGGACTGTACGTCTAATAGTTCAAAAATGGGGATAATTATCTATAACGCCACTTGAGCCCCCGCAACGCCACTTCGGGGTCTGTTTTCCCAAAACCCATTTTGTAGGGGAATTGCACTCTATGAAAGGAATATTCTTAGCAAAATTTGAAGTCTGTGCTTCCAATAAATTAAAAATGCAAAAAAAATACCCATAACGCCCCTTGAACCCCCGCAATGCCACCTATGGGTCTATTTTCACAAAACCCATTTTGTAGTGTATCTCTATTCTATGAGAGAATCTGCTTACCAAATTTCAAGACTGTGTGTCTAATAGTTTAAAAATAGAAATAATTATTTATATCTGCCCTTAACCCCCGCAACACCCCTTGGGGGTCGATTTTCCCCAAACCCGTTTTGTAGCGGATATTTACTCTATGAAAGAAACATTCCTACCAATTTTCAAGCAGGTAGGTCAAGTAGTTTAAAAACGAAAATATTTATCTCTTACGCCACTTAATTCCCCGCAACGCCACTTAGAGGTCTGTTTTCACAAAACCTTCTTATAGCTGATGTCTACTCTATGAAAGAAATCTATTTATCAAATATAAAGACTGTGCGTCTAATAGTTTAAAAATGGAAATAATTATCTATAACGCCCCTTAAGTCCACAACGCCACTTGGGTGCAATTTTCACGAAACCCATTTTGTAGAGTATCTCTACCCTATGAGAGGAATCTGCTTACTAAGTTTCAAGACTGTACGTCTAATAACTTAAAAATCTGAATTTATAACGCCCCTTAAACCCCCGCCCCCGCAACACCCCTTGGGGGTCAATTTTCCCAAAACCCATTCTGTAGCGAATATTTACTCCATGAAAGAAACTTACCTACCAATTTTCAAGCAGGTAGGTGAAGTAGTTTAAAAACAGATATATTTATCTAATACGCCCCTTAATCCCCCGCAACGCCACTTAGAAATCTGTTTTCACAAAACCCGTTTTTTAACTGATCATTATTCTACGAAAGGAATCTATTTATCAAATTTAAAGACAGTGCGTCAAATAGTTTAAAAATGGAAATAATTATCTATAACGCCCCCTAAGCCCCTACAACCCCACTTGGGGGTCAATTTTCACGAAACCCATTTTGAAGCGGATATTTGCTCCATGAAAGAAACATGCCTACCAATTCAAGTAAGTAGATATGATAGTTTAAAAACGGAAATATTTATCTATTACGCCCCTTAATCCACCGCAACGCCCCTGGGGGGGCTATTTTCACAAAACTCATCTTGTAACTGATCTCTACTCTATGAAAGGAATCTATTTATCAAATTTAAAGACTGTGCATCTAATATTTTAAAAATGGAAAAAATCATCTAAAACGCCCCTTAGGGGTCGATTTTCACCAAACTCATTTTGTAGTGGATCTCTACTGTATGAAAGGAATCTGCTTACCTAATTTCAAAACTGTACATTGAGTAATTTAAAGATGGAAACAATTATTTATAACGCCCCTTAACCCCCCGTAACGCCCCTTGCGTTTCGAATTTCGGAAAATCCGTTCTTAGCTGATGTCTACTCTATGAAATGAACATGTCTACCAAATTTCAAGTCTGTAGGTTGAATAGTTCCAGAGATATCGTGATTAGTCAGTCAGTGAGTGAGTCGCTTTTCTCCTTTATATATATAGATAAGCCCACACACTATTAGCCCACATATAATTAAAAAAACATTTTGATCCCTATGAAATTAATTAAGCTACTAGTTAAATTTTCAACGCATTTTGATTTAAAGTTTCATAAAATATACCTAATGAAAAGTGTTGCAATATCTATTTTTATAGACAAGCGAGACAAATGTTTTGATATAATTTTATTTTTTCAATTACATGAAAAACTAGTTGTCAATTATTTTTTAAAATGTTACTTTTTATTTTTTAAAATGTTCATTTTTTTAAAATTTTTTAGTCTCTTAAAGTTATTTATGTTTCTTAGATTATTGCAAAGAAAAGTTAGTATGGATTTGAAAATCTATTCCCTCTCTTGTTGATTTTTAATAATTTTTATAAAAAAACCTGAAATTTTTTTTTTTGAGATCTCAGCCTGAAATTCATACTTAATTTTATAGAACACACGTTTGGGAGTATATACAAAAATTTTCACTGCTCTGTGATGAACAGAAAAAAGAGTTTTAGGGATTAGAACTTTTTTACCTTCAAAACTGAAATTCTGAGAAAAATGCATTTAAAATTTGTTAAGGCATATAAAACAAAAACTTACAATGCCCGTAATTTCTTAATATGTTATTTTCCAATGTATGTTCTACATTAAAACACTATTTTAATTTTAAATGACTGAAAATAATTTTTTTCAATTCGACATAAAGTTTTGCAAAATATTGATAGCATTTGTTTCCACAAGATTACTCAGCTTAATCATTTAATTATTGGCATACATATGCAATTAAAATATGATATCCTGGTGATTATATTTGATTTCAATATATTGTAATGTGTGTGTTGAAAAAAAATAGCTCAAATGCTGTAATTATATAATATTAATACATGTACATTATATTATTTTGAGAAAGTTATTCTTAAAAGGTACTTTTAAAAAACTACTTGATAAGTTGACATATTATTTAATTCTTTTGAAAAAAACAATAGAATTTAAATCTAGTTGAAATAATTTACATGTTATACAAAAATTTAGGTTATTTTTCTAATATTTTACGCTTAAATTTTTTTTCACGCAAAGCAAAAGTGTAGATATTTTAATGAAAGTTACAAAATCCAATATATTTGGCTTTTTCAGTCATATTTATTTTTTATACAATAAATTATTTAAAAAATTTATGTTATTTTTCTAATATTTTACGCTTAAATTTTTTTTTTCACGCAAAGCAAAAGTGTAGATATTTTAATGAAAGTTACAAAATCCATTACATTTGGCTTTTTCAGTCATATTTATTTTTTATACAATAAATTATTAAAAAAATTTAGGTTATTTTTCTAATATTTTACGCTTAAATTTTTTTTCACGCAAAGGAAAAGTGTAGATATTTTAATAAAATTACAAAATCCAATAATTTGGCTTTTTCAGTCATATTTATTTTTTATACAATAAATTATTTTTCATTTTCTTAATTAATTGCAGATAAAACTGAGGTTTGGAAGGTAATCATGAGATATATTCACAAAAATAATTAATATTAATTGGGGATTCATTTTTCTCTTTGTCCGACCTTATTCCCTGTGATTCAACGCCTTCCTCATGTTCAGAACTCATCTCTGAGGCATCCATCAAAGAATGTTAAGGTGGACTTCTAAATGTACTGAAAAGGTCAGGGTACTTTATCTTAATGAAATCACATTATTTGGATATGAAACTTTTGTTGAGAACGTAAATTACTCATATAAATCCACCTTGAAATGTGAAAATGTCAGAAATGGTCTAGAAAATTTTTAAATTACGAAAAATACATATATCTTTGCTTCCAAAATGCTCGGACGCCATGTTTGGTAAGCTTTATTGTAATGACTGCAGATGGCGCCACGTGTATGCAATCTACGTACAAAACTTTTAAAATATTACTTTAGAAGAAAATTGAGCATAAACTGCTTAAATACACATTAAGAATACTTTATTTTATGAAAAAGAATATTTTGCTACATGAATAATGATTTTAATCACTTCAGAAACACTAATTCTGCTTTTTTTATTTGAAAGGGGGAGGGGTAAAAGAATTAAAGTAACCCTAGACTACGTCATGAGATCACGTCATTGTTGGGGAGGGGACCCTCTTCCTTGGAATGAAAGAAGGAAGTTCTGACAATTTGTTTCCAAGATGAAACGGTCAAGTGACCTTGAGGTAAGGTGGAGGAGGGTGGGGGAAACACATGAACAGGATAGCTGTTTATTTCAGGGAGAGGCGATTGGAATCTATTTTGGGACTGAAAAAAGGGGGTTATTGTGGGGTGTATACTTTCTTAGTGAGTGAAACATTTGTAGAATTTTCATTTCAACCAGACTGAAAGCTCTTAAAGCTAATTTCTGCAGGGAGTGGTCAATGGATGCTATGCACCGGGGCCCTAAAATAATCAAGAATTAAAAAAATATACTCTTGCATATGAAAACTTTACAATACTCCTATTGATGTCAATATGGCGAGATGTAAAATTTATCGTAAACATTATTATTATGGATATCTAAAATTCGACAATCTTCAAAATAATTCTTGATGTTACGAAAGTTTAGTTTTTGTTATTCGATTTGGGAAGCTCCCAAGAATCCCTACCTCAACTGGACTTTTTAGAAGGTATAATTTAGAGAAGTGCACTTATATTAATAAAGTAGCGAAATTTTTTTATGAAGAAGCCTGGTTGTTATTTCAATAGTAACTCGAAAAATAATGTGAATGTTTCAAAAATCTTAATCCAGGCTCTGTAAAGAAAAATCCTAACTATATATACATAGAAAAAATATTACATAGAAGTATTTTCAATGAAAAGAGAATGTTTTGAAAATGTAATTTTTCTTCATGTTTTTGCTATAAAATTACATTTAAACAGTTTTAATGTAATGGAATATAATGGAAAATTTTAATCGAATTGTTAAGTAATTACTACTCTGTGCTAATGGATCACATAAGCAGAATAAAAAATTCGTAAAACAGAGAATTATGCACAGATCTCAAAAATAAGTTATTTTTGTATTTGGAAAGGAAGTCCTTTCCGAAATTAAAGCAGCTACGTACAAATGGACTGCACTCTTAAAATTTCCCATTAGGAAAAAAATTCAATCAATATTAGATACGTAAATTTTGAAGATAAAAGATTAACTATAAATGAGAATTTTTACAGGGTTTTATTAAAGTAA